>JAWNNJ010000547.1:0-18342 GCA_035045125.1 Hypselothyrea guttata
ATATATTTTCAAATACTCTTCAATGAATATAGTCATCGCTATAAAGTATTTAATTCGGAATACTGTCATGCCCAGTACTGCAATTGGTCTAATTTTTAAATTATCTTAACCAATCATTACATTTTTCTGGGTTTTTCTTCAAGCCCTGCAGCAAACGTTGGGCTTATTACTTTAAATTATATTTATATATAAATAAATAAATGACAATAAATTTGACCATGCTTTATTGTTAATTTATTTTTTTAAATTTAATTTGCATATACTATTATAGCTCTTATTTATCGTCAATAAATGTAATATTTTTCGCACTCTACAACTGAAGCAAAACATTTGTGGTCCGCAATAAATACCACGCAGAGACAATAAATTACTCATACGCCGAGTATGCGTATGCATGGCAACTGAGAGAATGACAAAGAAGCAGCAGCAGAGAAAATGATTCATAAATAACATTAACTCTGTAGCAAATTCTACGCTGGCAACGCCGACTTTTTCGTTCGGCAATGCAAATAGCATAACTTTGAAAATTATTTCTGCACACTCATTTTGTGCACTTTTTCCCAAAAAAACAAAACAAATGAATAAAATCGTAGAGTTTTCTTCGTGTTGATGCAGTTGAGTAGTTGGTGTTGCTGTTGTTGTTTTATTTTTGAGTGCATTTTCCCGCTGCGCCAAAGTTTTTGACTTCCCGTTAGCAAGCGAATAAAAATGTTTCTCAGTCGACATTTCCCACTCAGCTGCTCTTCCTGCTGATCCTGCTCCTGTCCCAAGCTGGAGCATTTGTTTATCTTTTTATAGAACGACAATTTTGTAATGAATTTATTACTGTGCCATGCTGTAAGGGTTATGCATGAAGCAAATCATAACCACCAGCTCAACCCATAAAAAATAAAAAAAAAAAAGCGAACGAGCGGCAGAAAATTGTTGAAAATAAACTTAAATTAACTTACAATGCATCGCCAAAGGACGCGCTTGGTATAAGCCAGTATAAAATAGGGAAAATAGGGAAAATTGGGGCCAATGGGCCAACCACATATACGACATGCATAACAACATACAGGGGAAACAGGATAGCATAGAATATTTCCCCAGAAATTTGTCAAGTTACCAACCCAACGAAAACTCTACGCATAACTTTTCGAGTGCAGTTTTTCCATGCATTACACTGAGCATATAAAATTTATTATTGCTTTTGCAATATCTCCAGAGTAATGCCAGACTTATAGAATGGTAAAATTTATGAGTTTTTGCAAAAAAAAAACACTGATAAAAACCAACTGCAAAATAAACTTCAAAAACCTATATATTGAGAAAATTAAGTGCGCTATAAAGTATGCTACAAAAACAAAATATAAATAAATTTTTAATATAAATCGCTATATATAAACATAGTGTATTGGAACGTCTGGCTTCAAATTTTTATCTACTTTAGCTGCCAATTAATGCAGATTTTTTTAACGCAGCCAAAAAGACAATTTAAATTACATAAATAATTCATATTAAACTCTGCCTCAAAGGAAAACTTGGTTAATAAAACTTGTCTTTGATGCCGGCTGAGTTTACATATTTAGACATAATAGTTTACTTAATATATATGTATATTATACTTAATTGGATTTCTACTTTCCTTTGCTTGTCGTTCGTTAAACTTAAATGAATCGCACTGAAAGCTTACAAAACATCGCACAATTTCTGCACGCTCCATTTGCTGCAAGTTCCTTAACTGGACAATGGGTCTAAGGAGCTGTCGCTGTTGCTAAGGGGGGAAGGGGGGGTTAAGAGTGTGTGCATGTGTGTGTGTGTATGTGTGTGTGTCGACGCTTTTACACTTAATTAATTAAACGTAATTGAAAATCAAATAAAATGAAAGCTATGCGAGACAATTGAATTGGCAGACAATAGCGCAAAATAGCAATTGATATTGTCATTAAGAGGAAATGAGCAAAATAATGAACTGCAGCACAATGTACACAAGCGCACCCATACCTTCACAAACACACACACACACACACACACACACATAGCTAGGCACACTCTACTGCCAAATGAGTTCATGTTCACAGCTGCTAGCAAAGGCTTTATGAACTGATATAGCCCAGAGAGACAATCGCGACAGCTTGCAATTCAGTTGGGCAGCACAACAATGCAAAAAGTGCATTTCACAGCTACAATAAGAATAACTAAGCCCAACTGCAAACAAAGCTCAACTAAAGATACTCTGTAAATTGCACTCAACTGCTACAAAATAAATTTAATGCGTACTGTGCTGCGAGTAGGATTGCCTGAGAGCCTCAGTTGCTCTGGCTTATACTATTGTAATCTAGAATGTAATTCTTCAAAACAATCAAATAAAATAGAAATTTTAAAAATATCGCTTCGGAACTATATTTAAAATATCGCTTTAAAATATATACATTATTATGTGTTATTTAAAAAATGCATAACAACTGTTGGAAAGGTAATGCAAGCTGTCACACGCTTTCTGATAACTAGGCTGGTAGAGCTAGGCAGCGCTAAGACCCTCTTCAACTGGCGCGCTCTTGTTGGCTCTTAAAGCAAAAGCTCAAGCAGCGCGTCTATGTGTCTAATTGAGTACAGTTCGGAATTACAGTTGCCTGCAGTGAGATGCGGAGAAAGCTATGCCAATTTAGGCGGTTTGAGAATTCTATATCTGATAATATAGTACATAAAATATACACTTACCCATGGCATCGCTGCTCTCTCTTTGCTGTATATTCATGAATACCAGAGTTTGATGAGCTGTGAGAAATACAGGGACAATTAAACCTAAACTTAAACCACAAGCAGTGCAATTCCGCATCAGACGTCTGTACCACCAGGCGGTAGGCACTACATTGATCAGCTTGGTTCCACGCAGCAGCCTTTATAGTGCTTGCATTACGCGCTCCCATTGTCTCTCGATCAGGCTTTGCAAAAAAGAGAGCCCCACAAAAACCCACCCTCAAACGCAAGCGCTTTCACTGTGGTGAGAGCGATCAAACGGTGCATCAACCGCTGCGGTGCTGCTGACTGCGGCGCTCTCTTCGCAAAGCTTGCAGCGCTTGACTTCTCTTATGTGTGCGCAAGCTCTAACTAGTTGTGTGGTGCTGTGGGTGTGTGTTGCACAGAGTACAGATCAGAATTACGGGTATATGCAGTTAGAGAGTGGTTGGGAGATTGCAGGCCAGCATAGATATAGCAAAATACCAAAAAAAAAAAGTATACATAATATACATAAAGTATCATAATACCATAAATATGTTGAATTAGTTTATAATTTCTTTATACCCTATATCCATAGAGTATGTACATATGTAACCGGCAGAAGAAGGCGTTGCAGACCCTAGAATATATGTATGTATGTTTAATAGAGTACAGATTGGAAAAAGAGTTAAAACGGGAGGGGATATGAGTAGGAATTTAATTTCTTGCCACCTATACGAGCAACGTCCGACTGTAGTCCTCCACCCGACTGATCTGCACCACTCTTACTGGTTTATGTTTGTTTTAAGCCCTCAAAACATTTGTGTTTCGATAACTGTTAGAGCCAGTTGGTTGAACAAGCTCGTGTTCGATTGGTCTGATTTAGTGTAAGATCTATACAAGCAACCAAGCAACCCTTTGCGACATTGTTTGTGCCGCACCAAGCGGCATGCGATGCTGGCAGCAAATGGTAGCAGCAATTGTCTTACAGCCGCCATAATAGGGCGCAAGTGCCAGTGGGCGGATGCTCGAGCTTGCGAGACCAAAACTGGGCGCTTTAAGTGCACTTGGCGGCAGGGCAAAGGGGCTTTAAGTCTGTCTCTCTGTCCGTCTGTCCGTCTGTCTGTTGCATTGTATTTGGCGTGCCATTTGCGTAGAACGATGACAATTTCAATTGCTGTAAATGGCAATGCAAACATAAACGGCAGCATGCTTAAACGAGGCTAAAGACAAGTTGTCTAGTTGTCAACAGGGCCCAAAAAGCAGCAACTGCATAATTAATGGCACGCAATGCAGGCTGATTGATTTGAGGCATGGCAACAGGTAACAACAGTTGGTCGAGAGGCAACTTCAAGTGCTTGGCAACCGCAGTTGATTGGCTTTAATATTTTTCAGCACTCAATATGCCTGCTCGGCTTTTAAAGGCAATCAGCAATTTGCCAAATGACAAGCGTGCAGAGACAAAGAAAAAGCGTGTCTAATATGGCAAGAAAGAAAAGGAAGCCGCATAGAGAAAAAACAGAGAGGCGACTACAGCAATGCAAAATTAATTACCAGAATGCAAATTAATTGCTGTCCGTTTTGCTAGCTTGCAGCTTGGCAAGCGCATAAATCTTTCGTCTGGGCCAAAAGCGAACAGCAGAACAACGCTGACGATTGGCCCGAGAGACGGAGCCCAGAAGAAGCAGCATAACAGCTCCACCCAGCCCAGACAATGGTACGTGGCAGCCAAAAAGAAAATGCCGACATGTACTACATGCACACACATACACACACAGCAGACACAGTTTTACACACACACATGTGCACTGCAATGACAAACAAATTGCCTAGGGACAGAGCAACCAAAAAATCTAGTTGCGGCTTCGAGCTGACTCTGAGCTGGCAATAGGGCCAGTGCATGCTCAAATGAATTGCTTGCGAAACGAGGGAGTGTCGAGCGTTAGCTCCTCTTAGCCCCCAATATTTTTTGACTGTGTTCCCTGTCATTAAAAGCGCCCGTCGTACGAGCTTATTTCCCGTAAAAGTTGTAGGCATTAAGGCAAAGCTGTAGCTTTTGAATACTTATTTTATGTATTATGCATTATTTAACCATAATTTTATTTTTATTTCATTTACTAGTGGTAAAAATTTGTGCTATCGAGTCAAAGCATGACTTATCGGGAGCCAACTCGTAGCCGAACTTAGCCATAATGCAAAGACCTGTACAAGTGATAATTATAATGCGCAAAGTCAATATAATATGAAGCGCACTTACATCGAAGCAGCCACCAAAAACACCCACCAGACGTCTGTTCCACTCAACAGCAACCACTGCACTGATCAGCAGAGCTGCACGCAGCCAGTGCTGCCAGATTTTTTGGGCCAGAAGTGGCTAAAATTGACGAAAAAAGTGGCTAAAAATGGCTAAATGTGTTTTTCAAGTATTATTAGTTGAAATATGACAAAATTTAATTAATAAGCAAAAAAAAAAAAAAAAAAAGGTCTTTCTTCACACAATTTGAAGGCACTTACACGAGTGAAGTAGTAAAATCTAGTCCCAATTTGGTTAAACGCAGCATTATCAAACCGAAATTTGTGTTCAAAAGTGCAAATAAATGAAATGGCTAAAAGTGGCTAAATGAAACCAAAAAGTGGCTAGATTTGTAGTGATAGCATTTTCAAAAAAAAAGTGGCTAACCCGGTCCAAAAGTGGCTAGATCTAGCCACAAAGTGGCTAAATTGGCAGCCCTGCACGCAGCAGCTTTTATTGCTTGCACTCTTTGCCAATAGAGAGCGCCTCCGAAATTCACTTCAACCAATCGGCTTCTGCTGTGGAAAGGGCAACACAATGCACCAGTGTTGCCAGGTTTTGGGCACTCGCATAAGCTAGATTGGCAGTAAAAATAAGCTAAAAATAGCTAAGATATTAAAAAACATATGCTGAATTATAAGCTAGATTTAAATGCATGAAAAAACACAAAATTATTGCAAATTTGTTAATATTTGTAAATTCTCAACATTATCGGGCAATATAAAATAGAAGAAAACATATAAATTGCCACTGAATGTTCACAGACGCAAAGTTCAGTCGGACGAGTCCGACTGTAGAGTACCTCGTACCTTATATTTTAAATATAAATTATACGTTTTATTTTTAAAACAACGCTTGTTATTCTGATTTTATCAATTAGGGCGTAAATGGGACATGGCATCAAAAATTTGAAACAAACTTCATTTGCGTAATATATAGACCTACCAACTCTGAAAACATAATTTATATAAAAAGATTTGTGTCTCTTAAATTGGTGAGTGTATTCTAATTATGCTCATTGTGGGCGGAAGGGGCGTGTCAGCCAACATTTGAAATAAACTTGATCTGCGTATGGTGTACAAACGGCTTCTCTAGCTTTTACAGTTTAGCATATCTCAGCGTTCATACATTCTGACAAAGTTATTCCCCATGTTTTTTTATTTTTCAATGGGTACAGGGTATAAAAAACCAAATTTATATGAAAAGTTCTGATATTTTTATGCAGCGAAACATTTAAGATTTATAAAGTATATTTTTTAAATGTGGAATATGTATTTAAAGCTAGAACAGGTTAAAATGAACTTGAGAATATGCTAAATTTAAAGCTATAAGATAGATTGATAATTTTCAAGCTTTTCCATTTCAAAATATGCTAAATCTAGCCTATAATAAGCTAAACTGGCAACACTGCAACGCACCATCCGCTGCAAGGCGGAATTCGCTGCGACGCTCTCTTTATGCGTACGCTCATATGCAGCTTTTAGCCGCTTTTCTATTTGCTTGCTCTGGCTGGCTCTCTAAGTACAGATTCCAATTACAATTAGAAAATTACAGCAAGAGTCGGTAAGAGAGCAGCAATGCGCCTTCTTTCTTTTTTTCGAGCAATGAACAATGCTTAAAAGCCCGCGCTGCCATAGGGCGAGCGAGGCAAATCCTGCATATTTTTTCTTTAATAACTTTTTTGCTTATTAACCAATTTTAATACGCTTTCTAGGATAGTTACTAAATTTGTTAGCAGTAATTTATTTTTTTAAAGATCGATAAATACACTTTTGATTGGCGATACTTACAGTCATCGGCATAAGTATTTAGACAAAATATTGTGTTTTTTTCAATTTCGCTTACTTCTGAAATTAAATAAGCAAAATATAGCTTTTTTAAATAAATATTTTATTTAGATTTTAATGATGTAATGTGACAACTGTTATTGGTTGAGCGTAGCAAAATAATGCTGAAGCCGAATTATATATAATCGCCGTGAAATAATTTGAAAATAATTGTTATCCGAGTAACGTCGAACTAATTTACATAGTATAAGGCATTACACGTAAGCACGGTAAGATTGTTGTCCTTATTGCAGCGGTAGATTCAAAATAATAACATTTATCCAAAGGATACAAATAACATAAGCCGCAGCAAATTTAAATACACATGTCGCCGTGGCATTGCAGCTGCTGCTTAATGCTATTGTTATTGTTGTAGTTGTCATTGTTGTTGTTGTTATTGTTGTTTCTGCTGCTGCTGTTGGCTATTTATGTGGCTTTATGCGGCAGTGGTTGTTGTTGCTGCTGCTGCTGCTGCTGCTGAGCGGAAATTGTATTGCGGCCAATATGGTAAATTGCCTTGAATCTACCTTAAAACCATATTTCAACACTAGATTACACAAACAGGCAATGCTGTGGCAGCAGCAACAGCAGCAGTTGTTGTTGTTGTTGTTGTTGTTGCTGCTGCTGCTGCTGCTACACTGCGGTGTGCCATTACACCAAAATACTATCATAAAATTTCGCGTAAGCGTGTGTCTCGGCATTTTAACCAACAGTTTTGGGCCAAAGCAACAAAGGCAACAAAAACTCGCGGTGGGCGCTGCGAACAAGCCACACACACACACACACACCCATACACTCACACATACACAATGCATGGCAGTTTATAAAATGCACACATACACTGAGAGAAACGGCACATCGAATATGCAGTGCTTGTTGTTGTTACGGCGCTGCGGTTGCGCTTAAATGTGT
This sequence comes from Hypselothyrea guttata, assembly GCA_035045125.1. Classification (NCBI taxonomy): domain Eukaryota; kingdom Metazoa; phylum Arthropoda; class Insecta; order Diptera; family Drosophilidae; genus Hypselothyrea; species Hypselothyrea guttata. The sequence continues at coordinate 7,735 of JAWNNJ010000547.1, forward strand.
CATTAAAGCATGGCATAAAAAAAGCCAAAACAAAGCGCAAAACCATTGCTTAGATTTGAGCAGAAAACCGCTAAGGACGGAGGCAATCAGTCGGACACACCCGACTGTGAATACCCTGCAGTAATGCTGCACCTACCAACATTCTAAAAATGGGTGCTCTATCTCTTATAGTTTACGAGATATAAGCGCTGATCAAAAGATACAGGACAGAATATATTTATCCTTATGTCTGCTACAGACATTTGCACAAAGTAACTCACCCTGCTTTTAACAATTTCATGGGTACAGGCTATAAAAAGAAAACCAAAACCTATCACAGAAGGTGAAAGGCAAATCCTGTCCAGAATGCGGCTTTATAAATCAAACCAAAGCTGACAGCATGCGACGCGTCCTTTCCGAGTTGCCTGCCTCTATCTCTTTTTTTTTCTGCGCTTACTTGTTCGCAAATCATTCATTGGAATGAAAAAACAATAACAAAAAAATTGTCAAAAATGGCATAAAAAAGCGACTGCAAATATGCAGCATAACAAATGCCTCATTAGCATGTCCCCTGGCTGCGGAGACACATGCAAAGCGTTTTGAATTCGCCAAGTCACAAAGCGAAATTTGTCTTTTGTGCTGCTCTCGATACTCGTCTCTATTCCCGGTCTATTCTCGGTCTATTCTCTTATTTTGGCATTGTAATTCGTTGACTTTTTGTCATCAGTGTTGAAGTTTTGCATAGAAAATTGAGCTTTTGCCAAACTAACGATGAACTAAAATATGCAAATTTATTTAACATGCTCCGAGCGCCATATAGATTAAGATTGGGAGACAGAAAACTGCAGTTGCCGTTACGGTTGGAGCTGTAAGCTGGGGCCCAATAGTCGTAGAGGCAAAACTGTCGTCGAAATGTATGCAGCTACATGCACAATAAACAATCAACTGTAACAATGCGCACTCCACACTGCTTGCCAGAATTGTGTGCACAGGTAACATTTACGAATGGAATTTACTCTGGTACACGAAAGCTGTCAGCTTTATGCAAAAACTCATAAGCTGTTCATGCCGTAATGCTGTAAATATTTTCCATATTGTTAAACAATAAATTTACCATGCTTAAAATAGTTTTATACTGCCAGAAAATTTTGAAAATATTTTGCTTAAGCAAAATGACTTTAGCTTGAACTGAATTAAGCAAATATTATGTACATTTATCGTTTTATTAAAAGCTACAACATTTTATTGAAGTTACGACTAAGTAAACAAAATATCAAATATCCATTTTTAGACTCTGTACTTTAAAAAAGTAAAAGAGTCTATTAGTTTAGTGCAACTGACAGATGTATGTAACAGGCAGAAGGATATTAATTTATTTATGATTTGAATTGGAAATAGCGAAGATATGCAAGAGACAATTTTTTTCAAAATGCATGTATGTGCCACTGCACCCACAATAATAAAGCTACAGACTTGTGATTTGAAATGTACGTAGCCTATTGAATTATCCATCGATGCTGTAAATTACATTTCAAACGGAGAAGAAACAGCGAAGTTATGCACCAATTAATTGTTTTATAAATGTATGTAAGCGCCACTACAGCCACAGTTTAAAGGCTATCGACTTGAGATTTGGCATGTACGCAGCCTATGGCATTATCTATCAACGCTGTGAATTATATTACCAACGGAAAAGAAACAGCAAAGATAGCGCAGACAGAGAAGCCGCCTAGAGCTTGCAAACTATAAGAGCTAGAAATACCATTTTTTGGTATTTATATTCTCCTATGCAACCATCAGATCAAGTTAGTATGGGTTTTTTGATAACTCCTCTCATTCCTCCGCTAACCGAAAAACCAATTTAGCAGCAGTTTGCAGTTTTAAAGCTCAAGTTTTAAAGCTCAAGATTTGGGATGTGGCATGTAAGTAGTCTATGACAATTCCCATCGATGATGTGAATTACATTACGATCGAATAAGAAACAGCGAAGAAAACACAAAGTACAGGGTCTCCTACAGTCGGTTGCGTCCGACTGTAGCTCCGTCCTTACTGGTTATATTTAATTAAATTAAAAATATTGTAACATTATGTTTGAAATTGAAATAAAATTAAAATAGATTAATTACACAATGAATATTTGATTAAAACCAAGTAAATATTAAAAAGTGTTAATAAAAAATTAAATAATTGGAATTACAATATGATTAAGCTACTATATTTAAAACTTTCTCAATTTGCCTGCCTTCCCCTTGCTTACAACCATCCGAAAATTCCATGAAACTTTTTTGATCACTCGGCACATTCCACTGCGACTGTGCACATACTTTTGCCACTCAGAGTTGTTGGTATTTGGCATATGGTTAGTAAAGCTAGCGTTAGGTGCTAGCAAGAAATCTGCTCTCAGACTGCAGCCCTATTTCATATTGTCGGCACCTATGAGGTGTGTCTTTGTGTGTGCACTCACACAGACACACACACACATGTTCGCTCACTTACACAAAGCAGCAGCTTAACGACGCACACACACACACACGTGCACACTGCATAAGGTGATGCGTTGGTATTGGTGTGGTGCGCACATGCATATGAAAACCGCTTTCGTTTCCGTTTCAAGAAACAACTTGAAAATGGCGCACGACATGGCGTCTGCTGTTCCCTGTTGTTATTGTTGTTTTTGATGTTGCCATTGCTGTTGTTGCTGTTGCTGCTGCTGCTGCTGCTGCAGTCATCAGATAGGTATAGGTGCAAAAAAAAAGTAGCAACCATAGCGTTGTAGCTGTAGTCCGCACAACAAGGCAACGAGATGACAATCAGGCAGACAGTGAGAGCTCAGCAGGGCAAAAACTGCGAGAGAAAAATAGCATGGAAATAAAACAGTCGAGTGTGCGCCAGTCAAGCGTGCAAGTGCGAGCCCCAATGCTGCATGCTAAATTCATGGATATACCTAAAAGGAATATGCATAAGCTAAGAAGCTTAAATGAAATATATAAATAAAATATACAAAGAGCTGCAGGGTTCATCATAGAGCTCGTTTGTAAAATTAAATTAATAATTATATAAATGCCAATTACTTCTAAAAACTCATCTTTTATAGATGATAAAATATATATTTGTTTTATATATGTTTTTATTAGGGATGCAATCAAATATTTTAATTCCTTATGATGTACTGTTAATATTTATACAAAGCTTAAATGAAATAAATTTATAAAATACTTTTAAATTAAAGGGTTCATTATAATATAATGTATTAATATATTCTTATTTATAAAATAATTATAATAAATTAATTTTTGAAAACCAATCTTTAACAGATGCTAAATAATATTTATTATACATTTCTTAACTTTTTAAGAGATTTATTTTCTTATTTAAATTTCTAACGGCTTACTCTACATATATGTACATATACATACATAAGAACTTTTATTAGATGTTAGATATTTCTACAAAGTATTTACAAACGTAATCTAGATAATACTAAAATGAATTGAAAAATAAAGGGAAGGAATATACTTTTCTTAAGCATTTTTTGAAGCTTCCATCTCGATCCTAAAATAATAAATTGAATTCAAAATGTTCGAGTGGATTTAACTTGCAGATTGCTCTCTCTCTCTTCTAGAAGTCGCTGTAACTTTAGTCTGCTCGCTTAGTCTGATTAAACCCGTCTAGAGCAGAGTTTATACAGGGTATTAGAAATGCAAGTAACGCCTGTTCGTGCATGGCGGTGAAATAAACAGAGGCAATGGATTTCATTTGCCGTTACCCGTTGGCGTCGGTGTTGGGTGTTGGTGTTGGTATTTGGGATACTCTCTGCACCTGTTATTGTTGTTTCTCTTATATTTTTTTCGTGTTTCGTGTTTCTTGTTGCTGTCATGCAGGCAAAGTAAATTATGCGACGTGCAAAATCAATAAATCAACACGTTTTATTGCAATAAACGTAGTTTTTGGTCTGAAGTAAAGCGTGAAACTCGCCCGAGACACAACCAGATACACAGATAGATGGATAGTTGATACTAGCGACTATTAAAGCATAAATGATTCAACCTGTATATTCTGCATACTTCAATTTATATTAATTATGTGTCGAAAGCAAAGCTCAGCTATAGCCAAGATGCTTAATATTTTACGGCAAAATGTTGCTGCATTTCAAGCTCAACGTACAAGCTGCTCGAGTGCCTGCAAACAGCTACAAAAAATACACATTTCTATATATATATATAAATATACTATATATGAACGTACCTTTGGCACCTGCCGACGTTTGGCACATGGCAAATGTTGAGTGCTTTATTGTTATGTTTTAAAATTCAATGAATTCTAAAAATTTTCCAGCGCTGCTTTGGCAGTGCATTTTGTTGGCTTGCACTTTGGCAAACGACAAGTCGACAGAATTTTGTAGTCATCGCATTAACAATATAATGTGGCGCCACATTGTTCTACTGCACTTTCTCCCTTTCACTCTCACCTTCCCTCAGCTTCCCGCTCACCTGCTCCTTTGATCCGTACTCATTTATTTAAAACGTGTGGAGAAGGTGCCAGCTACTGGAAACAAGGTCGAACTGTAACTGTAAGACTGTCTGAGAGCAGGCAGTAAAATAGTAAAGAAAATGCCAAAAGGAAAATTGAAAATGGGGAAATGGGAAATAAGGAAATGAGGAAAATGCAAATGAAATTGTGGCAGTCAGCATTGATTAAAAATGAACTGTAAAATAATAATGCAAGTGTGCAGGCAATTTAATACTTTAACTTACTTTGGCATATCAAACAGACAAAAATATTTCTGCCTGCAGTCAGAGAAATTTATCAAATGCAGAAATTATATTACGGAAAGGAACCGACTGTAAAATACCCTGTGCCATTGCAAAAACAACATATTTATAAATTATATGAATTATATAAGTTAAATAATCTTGAATATAATACATATTTTTTCAAACATCAAGACATGACTCATCCAGTCGAGCTGCAATCGCACAAACACTCTTACCGCCTCTCACTGTAACTCCGATCTGTGCTTGCTTAGAGAGCCTACAAATAGCAGAGCGCCTAAAAGCTGCATATGAGCGTATGCAGAGAGTATAAAGAGAGAGACGCAGCGGTTGATGCATTTGTATGCGTGCGCTGTGTTGCCCTCCCCTCAGCAGAAGCCGATTGGTTGGAGTGAATTTCGGAGGCGCTCTCTTTGGCCAAGCCTGATCGAGAGCCATGGAGGGCGCTGACTGCAAGCACTATAAAAGCTGCTGCGTGCAGTTCTGCTGATCAGTGCTGCGGAAGCTGTTGAGTGGAACAGTCGTCTTGTGGATGCTTCTGCTGAGCTGCTTTCAATGTAAGTGCCCTTAACATAACATTTATTTTGTCACTTATACATATACACATACATACACACACATACACAAGTAGGCCAAAGTATTTGGACATAAAATGTTAAGTAAATGTTTTAGTCCAAATACTTATGTTACCCTTGAAAGCGATAATTTTAAAGTGTGTTATAATTAAACTAAAAAAAATAAAAAAACTATTTTCTAAAATTTCCAAATTGGTATTTTTATGTACAAATACAATGTATCCAACTATTAAAATTAAAATGACCTAACATTTTTACTTAAAATCAGAAATAAACGATATTTAAAAAAAGACAATTTTATGTCCAAATACTTTGGCCTACTTGTGTATGTGTGTGTATGTATGTGTATATGCACACTTGCACATACATACAAACATATGAACAAGGCAATAAATATAGCCCAAATTTAACTAAACCAACTTTAAGCCCCATGCACTGTTCTAGGGTTAATAGACGCACTGTATAGCTGTTCACTCGAACCACCTTTTATTATTGCATCATGGTTCCAACGGCTCTTCGAGAAGAACGGTTGATGAATGTCTCTCCGTTGGCGTCGTAGATTGCGGTCCCGATGAGACATTCGATGAGTCATTCTATGAGTCATTCTATGAGTCATCTGCTAAGACATCCGATGAATTTGCAATGGACAGTGCTGAAGTTTTTGGAGATCTTTTAGGATAAAACTGAATATAGCTTGACTTTCAATGCTACAAATTTAAAGCCAACTTTTCGCAGTTTAGGGTATTTCTCAGTTAAGCACTTCCTGCAAGTATTGTTGTGTGCTTTAACTTTTGAATATACTCAAAATGTATTCACGAACAACATGGAATGCACATTAATGCACTCATCACATGCAGCACACGCAGAAAATCCATTTGGACAATAGACCGCAATTGACCACTGACGACTGGGAGAGGGGGAGATGAGGGATGCCTGAGAACTGTGTGCTGACCGCAGGCTATAGAATGTAAACCGTAAGCCCTTAAACCGTAAACCGTTAACCATAAACCCAGAGTCCGTCGTCGTTGTCTGTGGTCCGTAAACGGCTGACCATTGGCATTTGCATAAAAATATGCCGAGTGTCGTTTCGCGCATGGCTGAAGTGGAAAAATGAAGACATCACTCATGGTGCACCATAAACATGAGAAGCGCAAAAGCAGCGCATTGCATTAATTTCGAAATAAGGAAGAAACAGCCAAAGAGAGATGGGAATGGGCAGCAGGCATCAGTGATGCCGAAATTGTATTGAGGAAAATGTTGTTTTTGGCGGGAAGTGCGCAAAAACAAGTGGCCCAATTACAACAAAAAACGAAGTTTCTCTATAACTTTTTCTGACTTTTCAGCCACAATTTCAAATAGTTCAAGTATTGAATACAATACAATTGTGTTTAGTTTAAACATATTCCAAAAATATTGAACTGTTTAAATGAGAGCAAACTAATTTATAAAGCTATAAACATTTTTAAGCTATAGATGGCATTGAGCTTGAAACACAGTTCAAGCAAATATCGATCAAGATAATGACTTTAAACCTATAATTCTTTCTTATTTTAAAAGTTAAGCAAAAGCTGACGAAAATCTCAATTAGTGTGGTTAGTTTTGGGCCTTGATTTATTCTTTGTACTGTTTTTATTTTTCTTAGTTTGGTTTGATTTCTTAGGCCTTTTTCGTCCTGCTTTATTGAATTTGTTTTTCCAATATCAAACAAAACAAATAGATGTAATCTCAAAAACATATTTTTTCCTCTTCAAATATTATCCCAATTTACCTAGTATCGTCATGCTGTGCTGTCATTCTATATAACTGTTGTTTAGCATCATCTTCCTGCTTTATTAAACATGATTTTCCAATATCAAAAACACACAAAACAAATAGATGTAATCTCAATAACAAATATTCTTCTCTTTGTAATAATATCATAATTTTCCCAGTATCGCCAGGCTGTGCTGTCCTAGATATATATTCCATATAACTTTTGTTTAGCATCGTCAGTGTTTCTGCATTGATTATTTTCGAAAAAATTCAACTCTCTCCTTTTTCCAAAGTTGTACAATTTTTTCTGTAGCAAATGCACTTCAAAAACAGCCAGATTTGATGGGAAAAAAGCAGATTTGGCAACAGTGGCAGTCATAATTACGGATAGTAGGACAACAGCTGCTGCCTGTATTCAGTTTGTTGCCTGCTTCTGCGCCTCCGCCTATGCAATATTAATTAAAGGAAGAAAAGCAACAGCATACAACTGCATGCTGCATACTGAACATGGATGGCATTGACTTATGGTCCCGCTGGAGCGTTCAAGGGGGCGGGGATTGAATTCGGCCAACAGACTTGACCATGGGGGTCTCATATCTGCTCGGTGCCTGTTAATTTTGAAGCTATTGTTGTCGGAGTTCGGCTGGTGCCTCAATTGAAAGCGCCGAGCATAAATTAAATTTCAAGCAAGTGCTGTGCTTGACGGCACTTGCTCCATTTAATGCGCATGTGTGCTGTACATGTGCTTGTGGCAGACCCTACAATTCCCTACAATTCCAGCGGCCATGCTTTGACCCCCTGGCAACACAATGGCCTGGCAACGTCAACGTTGGTAGCCATTGTTGCTGCCATTGCTGTTGTTGCTGCCATTATAATTTGCAAATTTACGCCTTGCCCAAAATGCAAGATGTGCAGACTATAAGTACAATAGTTACGAATATACTATATCGAATTACAAGCATCAATATATATGCATGCAACTCTTCCGGTCTATCAAAGCTCACTTTTGATCAACTTACCACAAGCTGCATGCCTCTGACTTCACATCATAGCTAACTGGTTGAGGGTCTTCCTTAACGTCTTCCATAATGCATACATAAATTGCAACTATTGCGGTCATCTCATTAACATCAATTTCAACTCATGTATATGAAAATCAGTTTACCAACACATGCATGTTATTCCAACACATACATTTACTGCAAACATTTATGTGTGCATTCATCTATGCAGCCAAGGCCTCTACACAATTTTATCTATATTAATAGATGACTTTTCTGTGTATTTAATATCATTTGCAAGCATATAACAATGAAACTGTTTCCACAAATTATCTGTTCCTCAGCCACATCTATGGCATTGTAGTTTGTTGCATCTTTCTTGCTTCAAAGTAATTAATTCACATTTAAGCTGCTAGCAGCAGTATCTTTGTCAATTTATTATAATTATATGTTGTGTAGTTCTCTAATTACTACTAAAACTAACAGACGGACACGCCAGACCATAGTTTTATTTTGATTAATATGTATCTTTAAAATGCGCTTGTTACAAATTTATTTATTTAGATTTAGATTTAAATATTATAATTTACATACTTACAAAAATATATATATGTACATATTACAATATACGAAAAAATCGAATTAGAATTTGATTTATAAGACTTCTCATCTAATCAAATAAAATTTGTGGAAATTATAATATAAATTATAATAAAAATAATACTTTCATTAAGATATATAAAATTTGTAAATTTGCTATAACTTCCAAGTATCGGAATTTATTATCCATTTGTTATTCAACTCGAACTGCTCTTAATATAATATATAAAATATAAAATATAAAACGATACATATATTTATTATATCGCTTTTAATTTAACAGCTGGATAATCCATATATTTCACACTCTTTAAAAACTGAACGATTTTTTTCGGACAAGTAACTATGGTCGTACATAACGTGACATATCGTATATATGCATATAGATCTATGAATGCCAGGGGGTGGGACGAATACTGGGTGCCATTTATGACTTGTCTTTGCCCACTGTCCGCTGTGGGCAATTCAAATGAATTTTTGGTGCTCTGCGTAACGTTTTTAATTGAAAAACATGTTCGTTTTGGTCGCGTTGCGTTTGGTCTCGGTTTTCAGCATTTGGTGCCTGGGCTGGAAAAACCGCCGCATGCCGCTTGCTGGCTATAAGCCGTTGAAAGCGGTGGGTTGGTGGGTCGGTGGTGCTGACTGTGGCTTGGCTTGGCCAGGAGTCTGCTGGGATGCCGCTGCTGGCAAACAATTCTCTGGACCAGCGTACTGTGCGCACGCGTTCGTGCATAAATTCCGCCAAGTGTCCATTTTTCTGATTTGTGTGCAAAGTTCTGAATTCATTTTTTGTTATTTTGTAATTTTTTTGTTTTTTTGCGTTACCCCATCGCTTGGCGTTGAGTAACTGGAAGGCTCGCTGCCTTGACGCTTGCTGTTGGCCATGCAAATGCCGCTGGCCGAAAATAGAAAATAAATTCATTCAAAGAAAATAGCACTAAGAATTTTCTATTAGATATTGCGGCCGAAAGGAAATGCGCGCAAACAAGAAATTAAAATACAAGCAGCAAACGTTTCAAGAATTTTTAATTAAACTCAACGTTCGGTCGCACAACCGCACAACACAAAAAATGTTCACTCACAATTCGTTTAATCAACGTCTAACCAAATTTTGTGGCCAACAATAACAATTACCAAGCACTGAGTGTACACATTGCGCATACGCCCTGTGCATTGAGTTACGTCCAAGTTTCGAACTCTATTCAGTTGCAAAGTAAATTCAGCCCAACATATTGCGCTTCATACTCATTTAGCTGCTCTTTTCTGCCTCAGTGAATTTGACAATGTCTTGCTTTAAGTGGTCCGGGTCATCCCCATAAAATTGTGTGGCATACTTAAAGTATTCTCATGAAAATACGAATTAAGTATGTATAATTTCCTAACCCAAAAGTAGGCAATAACTTTTGTGTTAGACTAAGAGAAAATACTAAATAAAACCAATACTATAAGCGAGTGTTTGCAATTATAATATTCAGTTATGTATTTATTTAAATGCTTCATTTGCGTAGCTTAATTTTAAAAGCTTGTACTAAATTCACTCTTCACATTAATGTACTTTTTTTTTTAATTTATGTATTACTAACGCATAATTAATTAATAAATAAATTCATTCATGAAAACTACATCAAATTTATCCACTATTGTCGGTTGATTGATTGGAAATAAAAATAAATATAAAAAAAACAATCCTCTTCCTCAGACTTCTTAAAATCTGTCACCTTTTCTTTTCTCAGAATTATGATTAATATCTGTGTTTCAACTTTGTTTATTTTAATTTTATAAAAACAGTGTAAGGCAATGCAGATACGCATTCAATTATGTGAAAATGGGCATCAAAAAAAGACTAAGATCTGCTTGATATTAATATTTGCCCTATCATACGAGGTATAAGAGTTTTGTTGACAAAAGAGTTATATGAATAAGATAAAT